>VCJN01002509.1:0-27912 GCA_006384855.1 Tetraselmis striata
CAAAGTATCCCCTTTCAGTACGAGCCCCTCGCTCTGACCATGGCCGACTTCTAGGACCAAGTGGGGACATACGAAGGCAGGCATGCGCTGAGGTTGGCGGAAGATTTGTCCTACGAGCCCGAAATCGACATGGTCGTCAACTACCTGACTTACATGGACGCGCGCCATGGCGACATCGACGGCAGCCACAGACGCGACGCGAAGCGCATGGTCAAGTTCAACTACCCGAAGACCTATTGGGACAACAAGGGCATTTGCTACACGTCGGACAAGATGTATACCGGCCTCTCCCCGGAAGTTTGCCGCTACATGTCGATGAAGCTCAACAGGCTGATCAAACTGTAGTCGGGGACACATCCATGCACAAACTACTAGTGAGTGACAATAGCCAACACCTCCCACACCATTATTAGCCCTGGGATAATTTGTCCACGGAACGAAATAGGTCTATCATCAGCGGGACGAAATCGGCATGTCATCAGTGGGACGAAATCTGTCCGTCATCAGTGGGACGAAATCGGCATGTCATCAGTGGGACGAAAATATGTTTGTCATCAGTGGGACGAAAACCGTCTGTCAACAGTGGGACAAAAGAGGCATGTGACCCGTGAGCAGAAAACGGTCCGTTATCAGTGGGACGAAATGGGTATGTCATCAGTGGGACGAGAACCGTCTGTCTTAAGTGGGACGAAAACGGCATGTCTCCAATGGAACGAAAACATGTCTGTCATAAGTGGGACGAAAACGGCATGTCTCCAATCGAACGAAAACATGTTTGTCATAAGTGGGACGAAATAAATAGGTATGTCATTAGCGGGACGAAATATTCAGTCATCAATGGGACGAATTAGGTCTGTCAGCAATGGGACAAAAAAAGGTCTTTCATCAATGGGACGAAATAGGTATGTGACCCGTGAGCAGAAAACGGTCCGTCATCAGTGGGACGAAATTGGTCTATCATCAGTGGGACGAAAACGGTCTGTCATGAGTGGGACGAAATGGGTCTGTCATCGGTGGGACGAAATCGGTCTGTCATCAGTGGGACGAAATCTGTCTGTCATCAATGGGACGAAATCGGTATATCATCAGTTGGACGAAAAAGGTATGTCATCGGTGGGACGAAATCTGCTGAAATCGGACGCGACAACAACAATCGTCGACGTCACACCCGGGACAGGGACAACCGCGGTGCGTGACGGGTACAACCTGGGTGAATGACATAACAATGCGATAAAGCATAAAAATAACGCCTTGTTCGATTTGCCACGCCTACATGTCGCTGCGGCCTTTTGTGTGTTTTGGGACTGCTTTCGTCCGGACGACCACTAGTTTCCACACATGAACTTGAGTACCGTCCCCATTGACAACCAAAAGACGCAAATCGCAGGGATAAAATCCAGGATGAAGTCATGGATCAAAGAGAAGCCATGGGAGGAGACTCAGAGACTGCGTCCAGATGACTTCGAAAAGTGGCCGGGTCTACCCCTTCCAATGACCCTAGAAGAGCAGCGGGAGGAGCTTAAAGCGGCGGAGAAGAGGAGACACAAGGCGGCAAGGCGCCGAGGGGATTACTTGGTCGAAGTTTCTGACAATGATGATGATGATGATGATAATGATGATGAGTAGTATACGTTTCCACAAAATAGCCTTCTCGAGCCGCTCATATTTATGTCCCAGCTTGGACGGAGTTTCATCCCCCGACGGCACAACCTATTTGTAACCATTATAACGGTTCCTTCACTCTTGATTTGTCCTTTCTTGGACGGAATTGTTTTCCCGACTTGGCACAAATGAAACAACCGGCCTTCCAGTCAGCTATCAATCCCACTGCTGACCCCAAACCCTAATTTAGACCTACCCACAATGCACCGCGTGACTCGGTGCAAAATAGGTTGAAATACTGTTGGGTGTTCTACTGCGAGAAACTTGCCGCGCAACCCCAAAACCCCTCTTGACAAGGTGCACCAATTGGTGCACCGGCCGCCATCTAGCTGTCCAACAGATATCACTTCCACACTTGCAACACCCAATGAAACCTAAACCCTGCCCATTGTCAATCTAGTATGGAATTGCTGCCCACCACGTCTCGGGAACGCGGCGACGAGGTCATGGAGACATCTAACGACACCAAACCGTTGCCTACAACACGTTGCCACTGCATCTTACCCATTGCATCAGCCAAGTAAATGCATATTCAGATCGCAGTTCGTTGGCCGCTCGGTATCAGTTCGGACCGAGCTCATTTCGGTTCGGGAAGTTCGGATAGTTCAGTAGTTCGGTTCAGTCCGAACTGCGGTTCAGTTCGGTCCGAACTGTATTCAGCCGAACTCCCTGAATTCAGTTAGGTCGGAACCTAACTCGGCCGATGTGAGTTCGGCACAACCCTTGTTAGAACCCGTCCCCCGTCTCGTCCGCCCGTATCGCAAGGCGCTTATTGCCTTTTCGGGTGGTTTCCTGATCGCCTTTTGTAGCTAGCTAATGTGTTAACTACTTATGGCAATAAGGCCACTTACGCCATTGCCGAGTGTGTTAGTATTTTTTGGTATTATCTCATCAAAATACTGGAACACTGTGTCGCGGCGACCGTAACGCGATTACATTTTTTCGAGTATTTTAGTATATTATTTCAAAACACTCCCTCGCCTCGGGGGGGGGGGGGGGGGGGGGGGGAGGGCTATTTTCATCAAAATATTCCGCCCTCGGCGCCACCCGAGAGAGTATTTTAGTATTTTGGCTCACTGTACATAAATGCTTTACATCTAGTTCGGACCCAAACCTGCCGGGCATCCCGCGCGCGGGCCTGCCGAATCACCACCCGGCGGGCTGCGGCTGCTACGAGATTTCCTCTCCAAACGTCATTATACCGAGTGCCACCCCCGTGAGAGAAACCTTCCCGCTTTCCGACGACAGTGAGAAGGATGGGCGAGTCCCCGCCCGTTGACAACGAGGCGGGCGATGGCGGTGGTGCTGCGCCTGCAAGGGGCCCCGCACCGCCTCCTACGGAAAAGGGGAGCTCCCCCTCGCCAGCTGAGGCGTCTGCTGATCTCGAGCAAGACCCCAAGGACGACAACCAGGTCAAGAAGGGAGAGGCGCACGCCGCGGCGGAGACACGACGACGGTGGAGGCGGTTTTGTATGCCCGTGCTGGAAACGAAGCTTACCCGCGAGGCACGAGGCGCGAGGAGGAGGCACCCGCGAGGCACGAGGCGCGAGTCGCCGATGATCGCCCTCTACAAGCAGCATGCTGAGGAGCTGGAGCAAATCCGCCAGCAAGAAATACCTGTACTGAAATACTGTGCCGCCAATTCCGTCAGCGGTATGAGTACTTTGGTATTTTGGTATTTTCCGGCCTCGAATACCAAACTAAGCGGCGCTTCCCGACGGGGATTTGTGGAGGTGCCCCTACCTCTTGGGTTGAGCCTCGTGCGGGATGCGGCCCGCTTTCAGCCGGCTTGTAGTGTTGATCTTTCAGGTCTGTTTTTAGCGGTAGATTTGTTAACTAAGCGGCGCTTCGCGCCGGGGATTTGTGGAGGTGTCCCAACCTCTGGGGCTGAGCCTCGTGCGGGATGCGGGCCGCTTTCGGCCGGCTTGTAGTGTTGCTCTTTCAGGTATGCTTTTAGCGGTAGATTTGTTAATGAGTTTTTTAAAGAACAGTAAGGCTGCATTTCAATTTCGGCCGTAACCGTAGTCGCGAATATTCGTATGGGTACTAAAATGCTCTTAGGAACCGCAAATTCAGCATGTTTACGGTTGCGGCCGGCACCGTGAAATGTGACATCCCAGTATCCGCCGATATTTTCGTCGTCGCCCTCGCCCTCGTTCTCACCCCCTTCGTCCTCACCCTTCTGATCGTTGTCCTCGGTGCTCTCGTTGTTACCCCGCACGGCGCGGTTAGCCAACCCACCTCCAGGCCCAACTTGCTCTTCGTTCTCCTCGTCCGCCCAGAAGTCGTCGTCATCCATGCCCGTAGCGTATGGAAGCGGGGCTTGCGGCCGTGGCGGCGCGGGCGGGGAGGGGGTTTGGTGGCCATCGCGAGCAGTCGCTCGCTTGGGAGTGTTTTGGATAGCTTGATGAGCACCCAACACGGCACGATGTGGTCGGGCGACTTGCAAATGAGCCAGGTCGGTGACGTTTGACCGCACCCCTCAGTCTTGTGAGTTCAAACGTTCAAACGGGCCCAGCATGAGCACGCCCTGGCGCCCGGGCTGGTGCCGGGCCGAGCAGCAAGCAGGGCGCCGCCTGGCCCCTACGACCCTTTGCGGCCGGCCTGTACATTGCGCTGAACATGTATATTCTGCATAAAGTATTACTTCGATTTACGGCTCAAATAGCCATGTTTAGGGCGGTCGTAAATATTGCGATATTTGCGACCAGCGAGGCCAGCCGCAAATCCTCGAGCCGCAAATCCGCCAGTTCACGGTTACGGCTCAATAATACAACTCCGTATTAAGCGTTTACGACTATTCGCGAGCCGCAACCGTAAATTCGTACCGGTACCCGTACGATTATTTGCGGTTACTACGGCCGAAAATGAAATGCCGCCTATGGATTATCAATTTTTAAATAAATCAAATCTTTCAGCCGGCTCGTAGTGTTGATGTTTCAGGTCTAGCGGTAGATTTGTTAATAAAAAAATCTAATAAGAGCAGCATTAATTTTAAAAACTAGGGGATGGGGGGGGGAGGGTTACTGCTTGGGCTGCAGCCAGTTCTGCGCTCGGATGTAGACTTGCTCTATATATGCTAGGGATCGGATGGCTGCGTCGGCCGCACGGCGAGCGCATGGCGCGGTGGTGATCTGGTTTCGGAGCAGCTGGCCCGGAGACCCGGACTGGAGCCTGAAGCTCCTAGAGGAACGAATAACAAAATCCTCATCCGCCGCATCAGCCCTGAGCGCATGCAGCGCCGCGGCACTGAGCATCGCTCATCAGCGGCCGAGGGGGTTGGGGGAGGGTGTGTGTGTGTGTGTGAGGGGGGGGGGTGATGATTTCACGGTTTCGTCGTCGGGGCTTGTGATTTTTTTAGCGACTACCCGTACTCGTGTGCCGTCGTCGATGAATGCCATCATCATATAGTATACACCCCTCCACATAAGTTTGGGGTCCCGTTTTTGGCTGAATTTGAAATGAAAACTAAAAACTAGCCAAGTAAAGCGGGCCGTTGAATACTGGTGTGCGTTAGAAAAAGGCCAATAACAAACCCACCGCTGAAAGCAATAATGTATTAAAAGATCAGCACTACAAGCGGCCCGCATCCCGCAGCGCGAGGCCGCGCCGGTCGGGCCGGTCGTCAGGTCTCCGGGGCGGGCACGGCGCGAAACGCCAAGCCCGCCGCGTGTACCGGAACCGGACGCCGGACGCCGTCATTCGTCCATCGCCCGTCCGTCGACGGACGCCGGGCCCCGGGTCGGCGGAGGCG
This sequence comes from Tetraselmis striata, assembly GCA_006384855.1. Lineage (NCBI taxonomy): Eukaryota > Viridiplantae > Chlorophyta > Chlorodendrophyceae > Chlorodendrales > Chlorodendraceae > Tetraselmis > Tetraselmis striata. The sequence continues at coordinate 5,417 of VCJN01002509.1, forward strand.
GGGCTGTATATGTGAGTGACATGAGGCGGTTACACCATACCGGTATACTAAAAATTTACACCATAATCAACAGTAAAAACGCGCTGCGGTACCGCGTTATTTTGGCGTATTAGACGAATATCAAGCGTGCCTGGGCTAGAATACACGCGCGTCCATTCTGAAACAAGCCGTACTCGCACCTGAACCGTGAAATCATACGACCGAATACCCAACGTGTGGCGGTTCATTCACGAAGACGCAACACACACGTAGGAGGACGGACATTCGTGATTTTGTAATATGTTTCCGATATTTAAGTCAAGATTAATTCGTCTTTGTCGCGGGATTTTGACGGACTGTTGTAAAAGCGCCTAGAGATCAAACGAGCAAATATCGAACGTATGACGATTCATTCACGAAGGCGCAACACACGCAGAGGAGGAGGAGGAGAAGGTGGAGGAGGAGAAGGACGCCTCAGAATTCGTCATAAAAACGCGGTGCTACCGGTATTGCTCCGCTCACACCGCGGGCAATTCGGAACCGCCTCCTCCGTTTTCTCCGCTCAACCCAAGAGGTAGGATTTTTTTTTTCAAGAGCAGTATTAATTTTTGAACAGATCAAATCTACAAGCCGCGTAAAAGCGGTCCGCTGACTACTGGTGTGCGTTACAAGAAGGCCAGTAACAAACCCTCCGCTAAAAGCAGAACTGTATTAAAAGATCAGCACTGCAAGCCGCGCCTAAAAGCGGCCCGCATCCCGCAGCACGAGGCCGCGTCGGTCGGGCCGGTCGTCAGGTCTACGGGGCGGGCACGGCGCGAAACACCAAGCCCGCCGCGTGTACCGGAACCGGACGCCGGATGCCGTCGTTTGACCGTCGCCCGTCCGCCGACGGACGCCGGGCCCCGGGTCGGCGGACCCGGGGTTGTAAATGTGAGTGACATGAGGCGGCTACACCATACCGATATTGATATCTATCCTTACAGGCACCATAATTAGCAGTAAAAACGCGCTGCGGTACCGCGTTATTTTGGCGTATCAGACGAATATCACGCGTGCCTGGGCTAGAATACACGCGCGTCCATTCAGAAACAGGCCGTACTCGTACCTGTAGTTTGTCGGTCGCACCGCGCCTCCTGATATATATATATATATATATCAGGCAAGGCGCATGTCGGCATGTAATCAGACCATACTCCACCACCACACCAGTGGAATAGCACTACCTTGCCACCACGCGCATCTTCCCTCACATTGAAACCAAAAACGAAGTTGGGATCAAAGATTGGAGGAAAGAAATCGTCCGTATTTTTGATGAGCGGCGGCAAAATAGTCGTACTGGTATGAGAGATTTATGGCAATTCCTATATGGACGTTTCCTATTACTTAAACCCTTTTCGACACGGGTGGACGAGACAGTGGACGGGCACTAATCCCCGGGAACGGTACCGTACGGCTTTAATTCATCCCGTCCATCTCGCTTTGCGGGCTGTGCTTTCGATATGGGTGGACGATATTTTGGAGTGTTCTACATGATGAAATGGCGAATCGGACCGCGCGGTGACGAACTTGCTGGGATCGGATCGCCTAGCGACTACTGATGGCGCAAAAGAGATAGCGGCGCCGCAATCACCCGGACGGGGCGCCTTTTCGGAGGCTGCCCTTGCTTCGCAACCGCCGTATCCTGAGGAACCGATGCGTGGAACCCTCTCCACGCAGCGCGGACGAGCGGGAAGCCTGAGGGAACGAGCCGGTTTTAGGTGGCGCTTGCTGCGGCGGCCGTTCACCGGACACCCCGGACGGCCGCCGGATAGACTCAGTGACTGCGACGACAACACTCCCAATTACACCGCCCACATAGGGCGAGGATGCGACGGGGACATCTTGAGACGGGTCTCAATAAATTGGCGAGCGTAGTAGACGGCGTTTGGCACGCGGCGACGGATCAGAGTGCCCAGACTGCCGACGGCTCCCAAGTTGTAGCCTCGACGCAGAAGCACAGCGCGCTTGATGGTGACTGGCGTGGAGATGGGGGATGCTGGGGGGACGCCGCGGCGCGCCCGGAAGTAGCATGAGTTGGTGCATGTAAGTGCACTAAATACTGTTCTATTTAGAAACTCGTCCACTGAGCGATGGACGAGATCAACGATTTGGGGCGATTTCAACATGTAGTTCATCGCCCACGGCAGTGGACGAGTTGATACAGGACGCCCGTCGAAGTACGCGTGGACGAGATGCTTTTGTACGTGTTTTGAACGGGTTACAACTAGGGTTGTGCCGAACTCAGGTCTGTTCAGGGTAGTTCGGGAGTTTGGGCAGAAACCGAAATGAACCCCCCGAATTCAGGTAGGATTGAACTGCCTTGAAGATCGCCCAAGCTAGGTGGTCTCCGAAACACTCATTAACTCACCATATGACCCCATCGAGCTACCGCCGCGTCTGTGCATGGAGATAAGGACGAAAACGTTATGTCATCAGTGGGGCGAAAAAGGTCTGTCATCAGTGGGACGAAATCGGTATGTCATCAATGGGACGGAAATCGGTATGTCATCAGTGGGACGAATTTGGTCTGTCATCAGCGGGACACAATGGGCGTCACCACGGAGAATCGCGTTGTCGTCCTCTGCCCTTGACTTGAAATAGTAGTAAAAGCAAATCTTGTCATCTAGGGAGGCAGGTGCTTCTTGAAGGTCTCACTGTTGCCGTCATGGAAAGGCCGGTCGGGCCGGTCGTCAGGTCTACGGGGCGGGCACGGCACGAAACACCAAGCCCGCCGCGTGTACCGGAACCGGACACCGGGCGCCGTCGTTCGACCGTCGCCCGTCCACCGACGGACGCCGGGCCCCGGGTCGGCGGACCCGGGATTGTATATGTGCGTGACATGAGGCGGCTACACCATACCGTTATTAATATCTATCCTTACAGGCACCATAATTAGCAGTAAAAACGCGCTGCGGTACCGCGTTATTTTGGCGTATCAGACGAATATCACGCGTGCCTGGGCTAGAATACACGCGCGTCCATTCAGAAACAGGCCGTACTCGTACATGTACCCTGAATCAAACCACAGAATACCCAACGTATGACGGTTTATTGACGAATGAAGACGCAGCACGCGCGGAGGAGGGCATTCGTGATTTTTGTAATATGTTTCCGGTATAATTCAAGATGAAATTGTCTTTTTTATGTCGCAGGATTTTTATGGACTGTGGTAAAAGCGCCTAGAAATCAAACGAGCGAACATCGAACGTATGACGGTTCATTCACGAAGACGTAGCACACGCGGAGTAGGAGGAGGACATTCGTGATTTTTGTAATATGTTTCCGGTATAATTCAAGATGAATTCGTCTTTGTTGCAAGATTTTTATGGACTGTGGTAAAAAGCGCCTAGAAATCAAACGAGCGAAGATCGCACGTATGACGGTTCATGCACGATGCCGCAGCACACGCGGAGGAGGAGGAGGAGGACTCAGATTTTGTCATAGAAACGCGGTGCTACCGGTATTGCTTCGCTCACACTGCGGGCAATTTTTGACCGCCTCCGTTTTCTCCGCTCAACCCAAGAGGTAGGGGAATAATAAGCAGTAAAAACGCGCTGCGGTACCGCGTTATTTTGGCGTATCAGACGAATATCAAGCGTGCCTGAGCTAGAATACACGCGCGTCCATTCAGAAACAAGCCGAACTCGCACCTGTACCGTGAAATCAAACGACCGAATACCCGACGTATGACGGTTCATCATTCACGAAGACGCAGCACGCGCGGACGGAGGAAGAGGAGGACATTCGTGATTTTTGTAATATGTTTCCGGTATAACTCGAGATAAATTCGTCTCAGTCGCAGGATTTTAACGATTTGTTGTTAAAGCGCAATAGAAATCAAACGATTAGATATCGATAATAAAACGATCCATTAGCGAAGTCGGAGCACCCGAGGAGGAGGAGGAGGAGGAGGAGGCCTAAATTTCGTAATGCGAGCGCGTCGCTCCCGGTAATGATTCGCTCACACTGCCGGCAATTTCTGACCGCCTCTTCCTTTTCTCCGCTCAACCCAAGAGGTAGGGCGGAAATACCAAAATACTCGGTATTTGCGCAAGTGGCCTAAACCCTCAACTCCTGCGCGGTGCTCCTGCTGCGCCGCCGCCGCCTGCTCAGCAACGTTGATGGCGTCTCCAGCCGCCCCGCCGATACAAGCGAGCTCAAGGTCGATGGCAGCGACTGTTGGTACGCCAGTGCTGCGATAGCCACGGGACTTGCCGGGCGCCGGACCAGCAACGTTTTCCTGCGTGTTGCCGGTCTCTTCTAGTGGCGACAGATCTCCACGTCAGAGCTACCGACACGTCAGCATGGCGCACATAGGGACGGCGAAAGCGACGGCCGGCAAGCGCGGCGTTAGCGGCAATCTGTATCGTAAGTCGGCATCTCTGAGGCGATCCGTAGCTGTGCGTACGCAGCAAACGAGGAAACGCGTCATCAGGCGTGGGGTGTTCTCCGGGAGCAGGTACGCTTGCGGATGCAGCTGGCAGTTTTCGAGACCACCGCGGCCTATGCCAGAGGTTCCCAACGTCGGAATAGGGCCTTTCCCAATAGTCAAACGCACATATGGAAATGTGGAACTACACCATCACAACTTGCAACGCAAAAATATTCATTGAGTGGCGCGACAAGCGAATAATTTGGCGCCCGTAGCATCTGTGTGCAAAATGATCGCCAAGCTGCTTGCGGACTGGCGCTTATGTTATTATTGTAGGGATGGTGTGTTATCCTTGATTCCCCCCGATCGTCGGGGCACGTGCCCAATGATGTCGGGATCAAGGCGTGTGTATATACATGAATGGGCTCCGGAATCTGCTAGTCAGCATAGGATTTCGCCGTCAGGCACATGATCGTAGCATGCCAGTGGCAGATCGCCCATTAGCAGCTACCATTGCTTTATGGAGCTTGCAGCTGCGCTGCAGCGCCACAGAGGCTTGTGTGTCACGGGCCGCAAAACTTCCCCCTGTGCGGCGACAACAGATAAGATGTGGCCCTGTTCGATGCGCGCAGGGAAGCGGACGCGGCAGAGGAGCACGGAGTAGATGAATGGGATGATGGCGGTCTGGCAGAGGACTGGCAAGATGACTACGAAATCCCAGGACTCGTAGACTTTTACCCGCAAGAGGAAAGCACGCGTGCAGTACTTACCCATCCAAACGGCAGGTAAGCTGGACAGCCGCTTCTGCCTATCTGAATAGATGTTGCTATACCCATACATAAGTATGTACGAAGTATTAACACGGCTGCCATGTGCTCGAGCAGCTCCGCCGAGATCGATTTGCTTGGTGCCAGAGTCACATCATGGAAGACCTCAGATGGACGAGAGATGTTGCATACTGCCAACCACCCTGGCTCCTATGGTGGCATTGACAAACGGTAAGCATAGGCCGTCATCATCCCCAGCTGCTTCATATTCAGCTCCTGGCAACATTATTTTCTGAGGCGCTGTCTGCGCAGGGATGGCATCACAGTCGCATTTCCACAGTTTGGGCAAGGCCAGCTTCCTCGCGATGGATTTGTGTCACAAATGCCATGGGAAGTTGTTGGAACGGTGGGTATAACATGCATTGTGCCTCTATTGAAACGCCTATATCTGGTTGTTGCTTTGTGTGTATGTGTATGTATCTACATGTATGTTATGTATGTCCCTGGGACATTACAGCTTAATTGTTGGATGCCTGACATGCAGGAAGCTGGGGACGAAGATGCTGTCTTTGATCCAGCCCCTGGCATCTGCATGCAGCTCACAGACACTGCAGAGTCCCGGGCAATGTGGCCACACTCGTTTCAGATGGAGTACCAGGTGCGTTTACAAGCAGGCAATCTCTCCCATACAGCTGCTCTAAGCTGTGCACAGCTCACCAGGTTACGCGAGAACACTGAGGGCACGCATTGCGCAGGTGAATCTGATGGAAAATGATGATTTCCCAGAAGCTCAATGGTTTGAGCCCGAGCCAGAGGCGCGTGTTGACGATGACGACGAGGTGCAGCGGCCAAAGGGTCCTGGGCGGCCAAAACCCAAAACGGCGGTCCTAGAATCAAAAGATGATGACGAGGATGAGGCAGGTGTACACACCTCTGGGGCACAGCAGCTACGCTTCTTGCTTCAGATAACAAACACTGGCGATGAGCCCATCAGGTTCACAACAGGCATCCGGTATGGCCCTCATCACTGCATGCCGGCCCCTCTTACGTTTAAATGCTCCCCCCCCCCACCCCCCCCCCTCCCCCTCATCTACATCACCAAATTGAGTTTTAACCACATGTGCTCTCCGTCACAGGCCATTGCTTGCCGTGAAGAACCTCGGCCAGTATGGCCGTTGGGTTCGCGTCCTTGGGCTGGGTGCAAAGTACTACTTTGATTACTCGAATTCCTCATCGCCAAAGCTGCGGATGCTGGGCGAGGACTTTTTAACCTTTGGAGGTTCGTGCTTTGCATTATTCAGCTCACGCTGCGCCACATGTGCCTGTGAATCACTTTGTGAACTTCAAGGCGAAATACCACGATTGTTTTTGGGCTCGGTTTGATACCCGCAGATAATGAAGTCGACTCCTTATACGTGGATGTATTTGGGAACCATGATCTTATGTTCTGTCCTGGAGATCGGTCGTATATCTCCCTTCACAACCGTAAGGGATTCAAGGATGTTGCGGCTTGGAACCCGCACGAGGGCATGCCAGAGGAGTACCAAGACTTTGTAAGCCTTGGGAGTGCCAGAGTGGCGCGAGTCGTGACGTAAGGAGCCTCTTCTTGCTGCGTTCTGTTAAAGTGGGCTGCACGATGTGCACATTGGGTGTGACTCCTGAAAGTGTTTCCCCTAATGCAGGTTATCGCCCGGGGAGAAATGGTTTGCAGAATCTGTGCTTCGTGCGCATGATCAGTACTGGGATGAAATGCCAGAGTTTCAGAAAAACCCACAGCTCCTAGCAGGTTTGGATCATCCCCCGGCTCAGGCTTCCCGCTTTGAGGAGCAGTCAATGGAGATGGAGTGGGCAGACGAGGAGAACGCAGACGATATGGAAATTTGAAACCACGCCATCACACGGGGTTCTGGATTTTAAACCCGCAACGCAATTATACAGTGAGTGGCGTGACAAGAACTGTCTCATGACCATAGTAACTTTGTGCATATTGGTTGCCTAGCTGCCTGCGGACCAGCGCATGGGGCTATTATTGTTGGTTTGGCATTTTATAATTCATTCACCCCGTTGAGGTACGTGCTGATGTTGGGATGAAGTCATATGTATATCCATAAATGGGTTCGGGGATCTCTGCTTATAGAACATGGCGGCAACGATCTGCCTGCTCATGCAGTCTTCCCCGCCACAGTTCCGCCAAATTGCGTTGCCCGGCGAAGTTTCATTGCCCTACGTTAATGCTGCGATGGTGTGGGCATCCCCGTCCGTGCATTATCACTGTTCCACGAGCTTCGATGCATTGTTTTGCTGTGGCGAGGCAGGTGGATGGGCCGCACATGATCAATATATATTAAGGCCCCGTACCATGCATTGATAAAATATCAAAACATGGGGCACCAGCCAAACCATATAGGGCCACATTTAGGGCGGCTTGCTGTGTTTATTTTTAGTACTACTTTTAGCGGTAGGTGGATTTGTTACTGCCCTTCTTGTAATTTATTCACATGAGCTAGCTGCAGAAGGTGATCTCAGAATATCACCAGAAAAAGGGCAATCGGAAAGATCCTCTACAGCAACTGCGAGGAGGAAGCAGTAGCAGGAGAAGATGCAGAATGGGCACGAGCCCACGCATCGGACTTCGCCATCTGCACACTGGCAGAGAGAATGCCTCCTAGGGTACCATGCACGCAAGCAGAGACCCGCTGCAACAGCCCCCGCCGTGTGCGCGACAGGTGACGGTGTAACTCAATAGGTTGGCTAGCGACAGAGTTCCGAAGTGCCTGAACGGACTGACCACGAAGGAAGCATGAGGTCGGGGCGGAAGGACTGCCAGGGAAGCTGCGCACAGCTAGCAACACCGCGAAGATGCAGACCACCGTCAAAGCGGACGTCCCGAGACGGCCGCGGTCCTCAACAACAAAAGGATAGTACCGGTGAACACCATGCACTGATGAAGACGCCCGGTTCGCTGCCAACTTACCCTGCTCCGCCTCGGTTGCCGCGATCCCCAGGGTGCACCAGCGGGGGTCATTGCTCCAAGTGGGGGTCGTGGAGGACACTCACATGAAGTCGATCCTTCTTGTAATTCACACGAGTACGTAATACGGGGCCTTGGATCAAGGATTGGACCAAACTTTGGTTCAACATATTAGTGTGCCACGTCGTGCGAGCCTAGTCAGCATGTAATCATTACAGCATTGCTTGCCACATGGAGCCGGTAACGCCGTCGCAGTGTCTATGTGCGTCGCATGCCGTCCACGCCGTCACGATCGCGCCGGTCCGCTCTTGCAGCACCCGCCCCTCATGAAGCTTCTCGTTCTGGACCATGGCGATCTTCCACAGTTTCCTCTCCAACTTTTACCTGAGGGGGGCCTTGGCTCCGAATTGGCTCGCCTGCTTTCAGAACTCGCAGATACGGGCAGCGTCTGCGGCGTATCTGGTCCAACACGGGTCCGAATCCCATAATAGTCGCTTCCACTCCATGGGCGAAACCTTCTTTAGCTGCACATCCACCAAAGTCTCGGGGCTCCGACGTAGCGGGAGCGTTACCACGCGGCGTATTGTAGGGGTCTTATGTGGTAGGTAATGAGTGTAGTTGCGGCCGGGCTGTTTGAAATGGCGCGAGCTGCGGCGGGGCGCAGCACGATGCGCCTCCACCGCAGGCTTAGGGTTTAAGGGATGGTGTGTGGGCGTATCTTCTACAGCATACGAGGAACATATGGTCACATTGCTAATTATAGAGGATAATAAGATTACACCGGGGGCTATGTCCTCGCATGCGCTGAACGCAGGACGCTTAGGCTTCTCACTCAAAATTAGTCGGCGCATGATTAACCGCCTGATTATTGCAGCGCTGGACAACCACCAACGACTGCAAGCATCAGACGCTCCGTTACGCAACGAGGCGACCACCTTCTGCTTTTGCGAGTTCCCACTCACGCAAAGCACCTAGACTCTCGCAGTCTAGCTGGTGAAGATATGTACCCACCCTCGTCGAATCCGAAGCCGACGACCACTCGTACCTATACCTGTACTTGTCCGTGAGTAACTATGACAGACGATCTGCCACCAGACCTCTACCCGGACGACATAGGGAACAACGGCGGCGTTGCCCCTCCGACAGCCGTAGCTTCTGCCGCGGACTCACTAACATGGTTTGACAACTTTTGATGAAGGTCGAAGCGCAAGACACCCGCCCGTACCTTGACCCCCCCCCCCCCCAAGCAACCGAAACCCATTCCTTCAGCGCTGGACGGTGGCCTTGAGGGTGGGAGCGACGAGGACGGCCCTCCGCCCGGTTTCCCCGCCAAGATGCCCCGTACCGCGGACTTCATCGACCCTCGAGACTGGGCGGTCCTCCTCTCCCATGCCTACGCCGGCAACTTGCCCCCTATCGGCGTCATCCGCCAACCTTCTGGACCCCACGACTGGAAGAGTGCGAAGCTGCACTCGACGCGAAACGAGTATCGACACTTGCTATGCTATGACGATGTTAGCGCTGCCGCGCACTCAGCCATCGACGACGCTATGGTAACGCTTCGTGCGGACGACCCACCCCCAAGCCCAAGCAAACGGCGACTACCTACTCGACTCCGTCCGCGCTTTGCACGCTCAAGACTGTCGCGCGGCTGGCAAGGACCGCCTTATCTACATAAGGCGGTTCAAAGGCAAGAAGGCACTCGCCGGCGACAAGAAGGTCGCAGAGCGCCTCGTCTACCACCGCTTCTTCGACACCGCCGTCGCCGACCGCGGCGCCAACGGCGTCGACAGCCTCCTCGCCGCCCTGGACATACAACAAACGTCTCGAGAGCAATCTCCTCCAGGCCACTAAGGCGCAGGCTTCGCATGACTTCAAGGCCGGCGGAGGCGGCGGCGGCGGGGGCGCATGCGGCGGAGGCGGGAGTTTCGCCAGTGCTACCGGGTACCATCACCGAGATTAGGGCCGAGAAGGACCACAAGGCGCGAGAGAGGAAAAAGCGCGAGGAGGCGAACCGCAAAAGGGCCGCCAAGCTGCACACCGCCCTAGACCGAGGAGGAGACCGACTCACGCGGTGTGCGCCGCCGCGCCGAGCACTAGGCTCCCGCACCACTTCGTAATTATACTGTAAATTCCTTGGATTTATCATGTCATCTTACACTGTGAGAATGAGGTGTGACATACGGGTGACGAAGCAGTACTACTAGCGACTATTATTTATCCGTGAAGGCTGCTGTTGGTGGCGGCATGTCCACCCAGTTACGTACGAGTACATCCGGCGGTATTGCCGGCGGGCGATAAACCCTTTTTGTAATCATTGTGGTAGTCGTACTAGCGCGGTGACGCGTTACATGGCACACGGTACGAGGTACGAGGTTGTCCGTGCAATACCGGGTAGTACGCAATATATTTATTAAGCCGGTACCAGGTATCTAGTACAAACCCGAGCGCAATGACGAATTGTCCTGTGGACAACTACGACTATTAGTACATGGGAGCGCGAATCTCAGCCGTACTACTCGGCAAGAGTGGGGAATTTTGTGTACAATATAGCTAGTACTGCTGAACGGGGCCTGCCCGCCGTCCGATCAAAGATCACCAAAGATCACCGCCGCTCCCGCCGGGGGGGGGGTGAGGGGAGGGGGGGTGGGGGGGCGGGGGGCTACTGCTTGTTCTTGTTCTTGCGTGCCCGGGGGACCCGCCGCTTCGACGACCTCGCTGCCTCCGCCTCCGACTCCGACTCCGCGACCGTCAGTTTCTTACCTCGGCGCTTCTTCACTAGCCTCTTCCGCTTCTTGTCGGCGTCCGACTGCTTCTTGTCGGCGGCGTTCAACCAGCACAGCTCCTTCTCAGTTAGGGCTGGGCGGGGCAGCGGCGTGTCCGGAGGGAGAATGGCGGCCGTCAGTGTCTTCACCACCCCGGGAGGCTGTGCCGTCGACGACGCCGCCATGAGCTTCCCTGCCTTGGCGTCGGGACGCCCCCTGTGCCCAGACGCCCACAACAAGCCACAATCGTTTCGCCTCCAAGCGGCTGAGGACGCGGCCTCCTCGGCCACCACGAGTTGCGCCGCTGGCACTGTGGAAGCCTTGGCGTTTAGGTGGGCCTTACGGCGCTCCCGGACGAGCCTGCGCGCGGCACAAGTTAGCCACGAGTAAGTGCGTGCTTATATGGAGGGTGGAGTGTTTTGTCGCGTGCCCACCTTGTCACGCGTTTCCTCATGTCTTTCTCGTCCTCCTCGATGCCGGCGGCGCGGACACGCGAGACAACAAGGCCCGCCGCCCACTCATGGGCAACAACCTCGCCCAACGCACCTTGCACCGTCAAGTACACGTCGTCATCATCTCGTGGCCATACGGCCTGGATCTCTGCACGCATGACAGTGATGGTGTCGGTGCTAGCGCGCGACATTGTTGAGGAGGACGAGGCAGCCCCAGCAGCGCTGGAGGGGTCCGTGATGCCGGTGCGATCTGCGGGCGTGATATAGAAGGCCAGCACCCCCTCTGGCAGCGTGTACTGCGCGGCCTCGAGTTGTTGTCGCAGCGCCCCCCCCCCCCCCCCCCCCCCCCCCCGCCGGATTGGTTCCTAAGCCGGGCTGCAAACTCCTGCAGAGGTGCGCCCCAGGAACCCTTCCTGGCGTCGTCTTCTGAGGGGTAGACCCGCAGATCTGCTGGTTGCGACTTTGCCGCGTGGGCAACCTTTGTCTCCACGGACTGCGCCGCGAACACCAGGCAAAGAGGCACCTCTGCACGGGTATTTTTTGTGATAACGATGGCTTTTGCCCGGGAGACGAGGTCTGCCATGGCGCTGTGAGCGGTGAAAGGGAAGGGGGGGGGGGGGGGCGAGGTGGAGAAACTAACACCCAGTCGAGGACCGTCTTCCGGAACAGTCAACGACACAGCGGAGGCGAGGACCAGCGCGCCACTACTATTGGTATGCACGTATTGTGAAGAGCTAGTCGGTGCGGCATTGTGTCGGGGTAATTTCGCAATGTATATTGTTGAAGCAGCACGGCGTAATGAATACGTGGTTTCACCGAGTGAATCCGGGATAATATATTCGGTAGGGCGCGCGTGTATATGTGCGCACCGTTGTGCAGCAGCGTTGTGCGGCGGTGTGCACCGATGTGCACGAAGATGTGCACGACATGTAGGGGCGGAGCGGTTGAGTGTCCGCCGCTCCACCCAGCGCCGCAAATCCCCGTGCGTGGGCACCCAAGACCCCCCCCCCACCCCCCTCCCCCAATAAACCTGCCGCCATGTCAAACAGTGTTAATTCCCCCGAGCTCCTCGCTGAGGAAGATGCGACGACGAGGTTGCAAGCCTACCTTGAGCGGTGGCTACAAGATGGTGGTACCTATGACCCCGTACACCATGACCTGTGGAGGCTTCTCGGACAAGACGCCGCGCATGCCTTGCTGAGAAAGTTCCCTAATGTGGTCCCGACGCCAAACCCCGTTCTGAACGCTCCCGGGCTGCTAGAGGTGGGTTTGTTGTCGCAGGTGTCGACACCAATGTCCAAGTCTGCAGACCATCCTTGCATGCACGTGCCACTGCCGCCCCACTGAGGTGTACCGCGGGCCAGAAGTGAGCTTCAGAGATGCCGTGAAGCACATTCCGTACCCGGTGCGCCCCCCCCCCCCCCCCCCCCCCCCCCGCAGGCCGGTGGCGGGGGCGAGGGCGGGGGCGGGGACTGAGTGCCATCCATGTGTTGACATGAAAAGGGCCACGAGGATCACCGCCTCACGGAGAGGACCCTGGCGGAGACCGATCCGGGAGCTGCCGACTTCATCATGGGCCACAAGAACTTGATGCAGCCCCTGGAGGACTTGGAGCGTGGCATGGGTGTCCCCGAGGAGGACAGGCCCTACATGGAACAATACCATGGGTACATGTTTGGGTCGGACACGACGCACCGCGGGCCCGCGGGCGCCCCAATTGAGCTGCCCGGCGGTATGCCCTGCCCCAAGTGTCACGGGCGTGGCAATGTCCGCTTGCACGGGGAGGGGCACCTTCTGGGACTGCCTGGCTGCGGCCGTGCGGACGACCCTACCCAATACACGCCGTTCATGGTATCCTACAACGGGGCACTCTACCCACACATCACCCCCCCGCAGTGATGCTGCGGAGAAACGCAATCACGACTTGGCGGCGCAGTATGTGGCCCACTTTGGGGATCATGCTGTGTTGCCAAACCATTTGTACATTGACAAGGACTACGCCATCATCCATGCCAGAGCGAAGGAGCTGCGGCTTGTTGCTGAGGCTGCGGCTCTTGCTGCTGCCGCTGCCGCCTCCATCCCGCCGAAGACCATCGGGTCTGGCAGCACCGCCCGTGCTTGTAAATAAGCGACAATGGATCACGTCATGCTCCGGTTGTACTCCTACACTTCCTCCACTTTGGCGGGTGGGGGGGGGGGGGGGGGGGGTGTCCTGTCCTTATTACTTGCATCGGTGGACGTGCTGGATATGGAGGCCACCGGGCACATCGCGTGGTTTCGGAGCAGTTCATGCGCGCCTCCTCGTCTTGTTTGCAATCGTCGCCCTAATCCAATGCAGGGTGACTAGCGGGACACTGTGCCCCCCCCCCCCCCCCGGGTTTATGTAAACAAATATCTAGCCGCAATCGGTTACCGTACTACCGTACCCAATGAGCGGGGTATGTGACAGTGGTTTCGGAGCAGTGCAAGCATTCCGTGCGTGTGCACAAGCACGTATGACTGGGACGAATGAGGCGGGGGTTGCGGATGGAATGCATTGGCGGTGCATAGAATAGCGTGTTGCTGGGATTTTGGCTGCATCGGACGCCGTATCCCCATCCATCCGACACGGAATGTCCGGATTTCACACATTTTGTGTGTGAATATAGTGTGAATATTACGTGTCTTTTACGCCGGGTGGATGGGCATCCGGCGTCCGATGCACCCCAATTATTTGAAGCACGCTAGTCTGTGCACCGCCAATGCACTCCGCAAGCCCCGCCTCCATCCGCGTCGGAACCGGTAGTAAGTGTTGTTGTGTGCGCACATTGTGACAACATTACACGGTGGCAATTGCAATTAGCGGTGGATAATGTGAACGCGTTTTCGAAATCGACAAAGAATGAGGCGGTGCTGGCGGTGTGCGTAGGAGAGCGTGTTGCTGGGGTTTTGGCTGCATCGGGCGCCGTATTCCCATCCATCCGGCACGGAATGTCCGGTTTTCACACATTTGCGTGTGAATATAGTGTGAATATTACGTACGCGTCTTTTACGCCGGGTGGATGGGCATCCGGCGTCCGATGCACCCCGAATCTCACCAACACGCTACTCTACGCACCGCCAATGCACTCCGCCAGCCCCGCCTCTTTCCGCGTAAGTCCTACGTTCCATTGTATGTATATACATACGTACATGTACTGCTCCGAAACCAGCCCACATGTCTTTTATGCCGGGTGGATGGGCATCCGGCGTCCGATGCACCCCAATTATTTGCAGCACGCTACTCTATGCACCGCCAGTGCACTCCGCAAGCCCCGCCTCAATCCGCGTCGGAACCGGTAGTAAGTGTTGTTGTGTGCGCACATCGTGACAACATTACACGGTGGCAATTGCAATTAGCGGTGGATAATGTGAAGGCGTTTTTCGAAATCGACGGAGAATGAGGCGGTGTTGGCGGAGAGCATTGGCGGTGCGTAGGAGAGCGTGTTGCTGGGGTTTTGGCTACATCGGGCGCCGTATTCCCATCAATCCGGCACGGAATGTCCGGTTTTGGCACATTTGTGTTAATAGTGTGAACATTACGCGTCTTTTATGCCGGGTGGATGGGCATCCGGCGTCCGATGCACCCCGAATCTCACCAACACGCTACTCTACGCACCGCCAATGCACTCCGCCAGCCCCGCCTCTTTCCGCGCAAGTCCTACGTTCCATTGTATGTATATACATACGTACATGTACTGCTCCGAAACCAGCCCACATGTCTTTTATGCCGGGTGGATGGGCATCCGGCGTCCGATGCACCCCAATTATTTGCAGCACGCTGGTATATGCACCGCCAGTGCACTCCGCAAGCCCCGCCTCAATCCGCGTCGGAACCGGTAGTAAGTGTTGTTGTGTGCGCACATTGTGACAACATTACACGGTGGCAATTGCAATTAGCGGTGGATAATGTGAAGGCGTTTTTTCGAAATCGACGGAGAATGAGGCGGTGCTGGCGGAGAGCATTGGCGGTGCGTAGGAGAGCGTGTTGCTGGGGTTTTGGCTGCATCGGGCGCCGTATTCCCATCAATCCGGCACGGAATGTCCGGTTTTGGCACATTTGTGTTAATATAGTGTGAACATTACGCGTCTTTTATGCCGGGTGGATGGGCATCCGGCGTCCGATGCACCCCGAATCTCACTAACACGCTACTCTATGCACCGCCAATGCACTCCGCCAGCCCCGCCTCTTTCCGCGCAAGTCCTACGTTCCATTGTATGTATATACATACGTACATGTACTGCTCCGAAACCAGCCCACATGTCTTTTACGTCGGGTGGATGGGCATCCGGCGTCCGATGCACCCCAATTATTTGAAGCACGCTAGTGTATGCACCGCCAGTGCACTCCGCAAGCCCCGCCTCAATCCACGTCGGAACCGGTAGTAAGTGTTGTTGTGTGCGCACATTGTGACAACATTACACGGCGGGAATTGCAATTAGCGGTGGATAATGTGAAGGCGTTTTTCGAAATCGACAAAGAATGAGGCGGTGCTGGTGGAGTGCATAGAATAGCGTGTTGCTGGTGTTTTGGCTGCATCGGGCGCCGTATTCCCATCAATCCGGCACGGAATGTCCGGTTTTCACACATTTGCGTGTGACTATAGTGTGAATATCACGTACGCGTCTTTTACGCCGGGTGGATGGGCATCCGGCGTCCGATGCACCCCGAATCTCACCAACACGCTACTCTACGCACCGCCAATGCACTCCGCCAGCCCCGCCTCTTTCCGCGCAAGTCCTACGTTCCATTGTATGTATATACATACGTACATGTACTGCTCCGAAACCAGCCCACATGTCTTTTATGCCGGGTGGATGGGCATCCGGCGTCCGATGCACCCCAATTATTTGCAGCACGCTGGTATATGCACCGCCAGTGCACTCCGCAAGCCCCGCCTCAATCCGCGTCGGAACCGGTAGTAAGTGTTGTTGTGTGCGCACATTGTGACAACATTACACGGTGGCAATTGCAATTAGCGGTGGATAATGTGAAGGCGTTTTTCGAAATCGACGGAGAATGAGGCGGTGTTGGCGGAGAGCATTGGCGGTGCGTAGGAGAGCGTGTTGCTGGTGTTTTGGCTGCATCGGGCGCCGTATTCCCATCAATCCGGCACGGAATGTCCGGTTTTGGCACATGTGTGTTAATATAGTGTGAACATTACGCGTCTTTTATGCCGGGTGGATGGGCATCCGGCGTCCGATGCACCCCGAATCTCACTAATACGCTACTCTACGCACCGCCAATGCACTCCGCCAGCCCCGCCTCTTTCCGCGCAAATCCTACGTTCCATTGTATGTATATACATACGTACATGTACTGCTCCGAAACCAGCCCACATGTCTTTTACGTCGGGTGGATGGGCATCCGGCGTCCGATGCACCCCAATTATTTGAAGCACGCTAGTGTATGCACCGCCAGTGCACTCCGCAAGCCCCGCCTCAATCCACGTCGGAACCGGTAGTAAGTGTTGTTGTGTGCGCACATTGTGACAACATTACACGGCGGGAATTGCAATTAGCGGTGGATAATGTGAAGGCGTTTTTCGAAATCGACAAAGAATGAGGCGGTGCTGGTGGAGTGCATAGAATAGCGTGTTGCTGGGGTTTTGGCTGCATCGGGCGCCGTATTCCCATCAATCCGGCACGGAATGTCCGGTTTTCACACATTTGCGTGTGACTATAGTGTGAATATCACGTACGCGTCTTTTACGCCGGGTGGATGGGCATCCGGCGTCCGATGCACCCCGAATCTCACCAACACGCTACTCTACGCACCGCCAATGCACTCCGCCAGCCCCACCTCTTTCCGCGCAAGTCCTACGTTCCATTGTATGTATATACATACGTACATGTACTGCTCCGAAACCAGCCCACATGTCTTTTACGCCGGGTGGATGCATGGGCATCCGGCGTCCGATGCACCCCAAGTATTTGCAGCACGCTACTCTATGCACCGCCAATGCACTCCGCCAGCCCCGCCTCCATCCGCGTCGGAACCGGTAGTAAGTGTTGTTGTGTGCGCACATCGTGACAACATTACACGGCGGGAATTGCAATTAGCGGTGGATAATGTGAAGGCATTTTCGAAATCGACGGAGAATGAGGCGGTGCTGGCGGAGAGCATTGGCGTAGGAGAGCGTGTTGCTGGGGTTTTGGCTGCATCGGGCGCCGTATTCCCATTAATCTGGCACGGAATGTCCGGTTTTGGCACATTTGTGTTAATATAGTGTGAACATTACGCATCTTTTACGCCGGGTGGATGGGCATCCTGCGTCCGATGCACCCCAATTATTTGCGGCACGCAAGTCGGGTTTTAGGGTTGTTATTTTTATAGGGTTTCTTTTATCATCAGATCGTCATCATCCGTACCGGAATATGGGCTTAGAACTGGCAGTACTCGTACAGGTAAACCCATTAGCCTTCACTGACGAATTCAAGCTGCCCTTGTCACTAGATGAAAGGGCTCAACGCCACACTAGCTATACCACTTGCAGGTTAGGCATGCATGAGCCCCATGCTTGGCTCTCCTAGCAATCCAAGCTCCTAGCTAAAGGATTTGGTGGTCAAAGTTTTGGCATCATATCGGGGGGGTCATGCTGAGCGTACGCGGGGCGCGGGGTAAGCGGCAAGAGCCGGCCACTCTTGGGAGTGCAACACTCATGCCCCCCCAAAGCACTGCATGTACCTAGAACACATCATATAGACCTTAATATGGCTACTTTGTGCAGATGCAGAATGGCCGCCCACCCCGTGCGCACCCTATGCGCCCATGTGGTGCATCTTTGTCGTTCATCAGAAAAATCAAAAGGGACACCATGCAACCCATCTATGATACAGTGGGCATGCATTGATGAACTTTGGGGAGGGTTGGACTGCATGTGGAGCTCCAACTAGCATGTTATACTCATAACGTAGGGGTGCGCGGGCTACGGCGGCACGGGTCCCCATCCCCACATAACACAACCATCACAGCAAGGTCCACCCTTTCAACCAGCACAGTGTTACCCATATACCCGTGTTTGGCAATGCTCAAAACGGTGTTCAAATGCGTTTAGTCCGTGATTTTTGATTTTTTCTGAAGGGTCCCGACTTGGCCTAAAATCGGGCACCATCACCGCCGCGCGGCTTGCCGCGCCTCGCCCGCGCGCGGCTCCACATCCGCCCCTCGCACCGCCACCGCCCATGTTCCAGTGTGGCTGGTGCTCAAAACACCGGTCGGGGTGACCCAAGGGCCACCGTGAGCGCGGCTGCAGCCCCCTGTGCCCCGCCAGATTATATTCTGGCGGCTCTCGCGCCGCCCGCTGGCACCTGCCCGCGCGCAGCGCGCGGCGGGCAGCCCGAGAGCCCAGCACCCCCCTCATCGGCGCGCAGGGGAGGGATACCTGCCCTCCTGCCCGCGCCGGGACCGTCCTACGCATCAACGGCGCTGGGGGGCGCGGTCTTCCGGGTGGGCGCGGCTGGCGGAAAGATGGTCTCTGCTGTCAACAGCAGTTTCGTCACGGCGGCCGTTGACCGCCGCCGCCCATCGCGCCGCGCCCCGGTACTGGTAGCTGCGCACGCGCGCGCGCGCAAATATATAATAGTATTTGCTGTATACCGGTTAATTCACGTTATCATTGCGGATGTTTCACCCCTGCGAACCCCGCCGCCTGATATACCCTGTGGACTATACACATCTACACGGTCATTTACCTTATGTTCCCGTACATGTAGAAGTATGCTACCTACTAGCTACGGAAGCCGCAAAAGTGATCTTCGTGGTAATGTCGTGTAATATCCGAGCCTGACACGTACGCGGCGGATGACGAGCGGCGCGCGCGAGGAGTGTACCCTACTCGGAAATAGTTCGTGGTATCCGCGTGGTACCTGTATGCTCACGAATAAGCCCCGTTCTGTACTAATTCGTGGAGACGCGCGCGGACACCGCCCGTCGTACCGTTCAGCCCATCGGAGCTGCCTGAATTACGAATTTAAACACACAGCCGGGCAAGCGGGAGGCATCAGCGAAGGTATCGACGGCGCAGGGGCAACCTTCGAAACAAACCACAATATTCATTACATACCGCTGCTCGATCACAAACAATCACCCCGTTGGGGGGGGAAGGGGGGGGGGAAGGGGGCTAGGCGGCTAGTGGGCCGTTGGCCCTTTGGCCGCCTTTGCGCCTTCGCGCCCCAAGCGCCACTCCGCACCTGCCTGCGCATGGCTGCAGCCACCTGCGGCACAGGGGGCAGGAGGGGGTCACTGGCTGGGGGTGCTGCTTTGGGGGGGCTTCATTTGACCCTCCTGAGCGCTGGTACCACCCCTGTATGGCCAGCTATGCATGTACATATATATACATATACCCCAAACTACTATTGCCACTGCGCGGGGACTTGCCGGCACCCGGCGCACACCAACGAGGTGGTGCCACCCCGCACCTGAGGGTGCAGCTGCTAGCTACAAAGTTGCTAGCTACAAAGCATAAGCCATCTGAGTCATCTTATAATGCTAGCATGAGAGGCTGTGGCAGGTAGGGGGGTAGGGCGGCGCGCCCGCGGACACGCCACGCGGGGCCGCCGCGGCGAGGCGCCAACATGACGCTCACACACGGCCACATATATTATGTTCTAGCATCCTGGGAAAAGTTAGCCATACCCATTGCAAAGTCTTATTAGCATGGTTTCATGGGGTTTTGATGAGGTTCCAGTCCAAAATCTGCCCAAAAGCCAACTTCAACACACCAGCCGCTCAGCCCCAGGGCTTCAAGCGGCCATGCTGGCAGCCACCCCCCCCCCCCCCCCCCCACACACCAAGTCCTCAAAGGAGTAATGGGACTATTGCTACCCCCTGCCAGTGGCGCAGGAGGGCATGCCTCCTTAAAAATGAATTGCTATATGGAGTTAGTTACTGACACATACACACACACACACACACACACACACACACACACACACACACACACAGCCAACTATAGGGGGAGCTACAAAGTCAGCTGCCCACACTGAGAGGGGGGGGGGGTAGTGGTGAGTTATATCATGGCATGCACAGTGCATGTGGGCCATTGGTAGGCGGGGGGGGGGGGGGGGGGGGCACCATGGGGGTGATGCCATCATGGGGTGCTGCAGCAGGGGAAGCGCTCAATGCCACCCCTGCCCTCTCTGGCTGCAACCCCCACTGCGCACCTGGCTGCGCCTGGCTGCAGCCACCTGCGGCACAGGGGAGAGGAGGAGGTCACTGGCTGGGGGTGCTGCTTTGGGGGGGCTTCATTTGACCCTGCTGAGCGCTGGTACCACCCCTGTATGGCCAGCTATGCATGTACATATATATACATATACCCCAAACTACTATTGCCACTGCGCGGGGACTTGCCGGCACCCGGCGCACACCAATGAGGTGGTGCCACCCCGCACCTGAGGGTGCAGCTGCTAGCTACAAAGTTGCTAGCTACAAAGCATAAGCCATCTGAGTCATCTTATAATGCTAGCATGAGAGGCTGTGGCAGGTAGGGGGGTGGGGCGGCGCGCCCGCGGACACGCCGCGCAGGGCCGCCGCGGCGAGGCGCCAACATGACGCTCACACACGGCCACATATATTATGTTCTAGCATCCTGGGAAAAGTTAGCCATACCCATTGCAAAGTCTTATTAGCATGGTTTCATGGGGTTTTGATGAGGTTCCAGTCCAAAATCTGCCCAAAAGCCAACTTCAACACACCAGCCGCTCAGCCCCAGGGCTTCAAGCGGCCATGCTGGCAGCCACCCCCTCCCCCCCCCCCCCCCCCCCCCCCCCCCCCCCCAATGTCCTCAAAGGAGTACTGGGACTATTGCTACCCCCTGCCAGTGGCGCAGGAGGGCATGCCTCCTTAAAAATGAATTGCTATATGGAGTAAGTTACTGACACACACACACACACACGCGTTGTTAGTTCCGGAGTACAGGGATTTTATTCGTAGCCGGGTTATTGCGTCAACACCTCAGGACGTTGATGCCTTTATTTTGTGCGGTTTCCCCCGCTCCCTCCACGGCGCCCTGGATTTTACTGGAAAAGCTGTGAACATACACGCGAAAAAAAAAGTCCCTTTCATGAGGAAGAACGCCAAGACAAACCTCTTCAACATCTTCCTGAATGGTTACCTTGGCATGTTTGCAACGCATGGATCGCAACATCACACACACACACACACACACACACACACACACACACACACACACACACACACACAACAAACTATAGGGGGAGCTACAAAGTCAGCTGCCCACACTGAGAGGGGGGGGGATAGTGGTGAGTTATATCATGGCATGCACAGTGCATGTGGGCCATTGGTAGGCGGGGGGGGGGGGGGGGGGGGGCGCACCATGGGGGTGGTGCCATCATGGGGTGCTGCAGCAGGGGAAGGGCTCAATGTCACCCCTGCCCTCTCTGGCTGCAACCCCCACTGCGCACCTGGCTGCGCCTGGCTGCAGCCACCTGCGGCACAGGGGGCAGGAGGGGGTCACTGGCTGGGGGTGCTGCTTTGGGGGGACTTCATTTGACCCTGCTGAGCGCTGGTACCACCCCTGTATGGCCAGCTATGCATGTACATATATATACATATACCCCAAACTACTATTGCCACTGCGCGGGGACTTGCCGGCACCCGGCGCACACCAACGAGGTGGTGCCACCCCGCACCTGAGGGTGCAGGGTGGGGCTGCAAAGTTGCTAGCTACAAAGCATAAGCCATCTGAGTCATCTTATAATGCTAGCATGAGAGGCTGTGGCAGGTAGGGGGGTGGGGCGGCGCGCCCGCAGACACGCCGCGCAGGGCCGCCGCGGCGAGGCGCCAACATGACGCTCACACACGGCCACATATATTATGTTCTAGCATCCTGGGAAAAGTTAGCCATACCCATTGCAAAGTCTTATTAGCATGGTTTCATGGGGTTTTGATGAGGTTCCAGTCCAAAATCTGCCCAAAAACCAACTTCAACACACCAGCCGCTCAGCCCAAGGGCTTCAAGCGGCCATGCTGGCAGCCACCCCCCCCCCCCCATGTCCTCAAAGGAGTACTGGGACTGTTGCTACCCCCTGCCAGTGGCGCAAAAGGGCATGCGTCCTTAAAACTGAATTGCTATATGGAGTTAGTTACTGACACACACACACACACACAGC